>JAOSBP010009234.1:0-11127 GCA_027563825.1 Erythroxylum mucronatum | reverse complement strand
TTCTTAATCAAGTCTATCTATCTTGTTATTATCAAAACATAAGTGGAATTTATTTGTCAACCACCATTGGTCCAACACATTATTGTATACATCTTATACATCTCACTTAGAACATGGTACTAAACATGATATCATATAGGTGCCTTATTTGGTAACAATGATCAATGTCCAGAACATGTCCTTCTTGTGACCAAACTATCAAAGGAGCTTAGAGTAAAGATGTTAATAGGTTAGGTCGAGCTGAGCTTGGCATAGGCTGTCTTGGGCTCAGGGCACAAACATGCTTAAAACAACCCCTGATAAGGCCTAAGACAACCCGACCCAGCTTGAAATTATTTTTTTTAAATTGACAAAACGACATTGTTTTGCCTTTAACAGTCAAGCCCCGGGCCTATAAAATCAAGCTCAAGTCTCGATCAAACTGGATCATTGGCTTTAGGCCAGGCTTGACCATCCCTAGCTAAGATCACTTTTTTTGTAATATGGACAAACACCATGACGTGTTTGTGATGTGTTCATCCATGCTCCAAGTTATCAAAGAAGCATAATATACCATTAATCTACATAGGATAAATAAAGTGCCATATTGGTGTTGTGTTACTAAACGAGAGACCATATTCAAGTTGGGTTCCTTTAAAACTTCTCCAACTCGACTCCAAATTATCCAAATGTGTCGTATTATGAGACCATGTGAAACTATATTCCTCCAAAATCACACTAAAACATCTCTAAATCAACTCCAAATTATCCAAATTCACAACTTCTTCATTGGAAAGCTAAAATAAGGCATGTAAATATAATATAATCTAAATTAAATACTAATTCATATAAAAATCCTAAAAAACACAAGGTAAGTGTCCTCAAAATTTATGTTAAAATTTAGTAGAATTAATATATATCATTGATATGAGACTCAAACAAAAGAATTTGATGAAAGAAGTGTATGGAGTCATTTTTGTTGTTACCATTGGACATCATTTGATATTTTAATAATAACTTTTGATATTAATATCAAATTAAAGTGATTCCAAAGGGTATAGAAACTTGAAAGAATTATCTACAAATTTTAAGAAGACATCTAATTTGATATTGGTTAAGATGACCTCTATCATCGACTAGTATGAATTTTATATAAATTGGTATTCAACTAGCTAAATAAAACAATAAGATAACTGAACCCTTTGAAAATCAATTTTTGTAAATACCAATTTTGCCGAAAATTGTTGATTTTTAAATAGGAAGCTCACAAAACTCAAAGAGGACCTGTTTTAAAAAAGAACTCAATAATCTAAAAGGTTTTTCTTAACTTCTACACATTTTAGGGAGTGCCTAGGTAACCATTTTCGCTTCAAAAGTAGACTCAAGGAACTTTTCGCATTAGACTTTTTTTAATAAAGAAAAAAGGAATGAATTAATAAATAATGAAGATGATATCCCCAAAAGGAGGTTCATAGGATTAACTCTAAAAAAAATAACACATTGGATATACCTACAATATTTCTATTATGAAAATAGCCCACAAATTAGATATTCAAAGAGAGGAGTAGAATGGAACCACAAGTTGTTGCAAGGTGTCTTAGTAAAATAATTTATCATGTCCCATTTATAACTTCATTGATAACTGTTTTTATGGTTTTGCATTTGGATTCAAACTTTCTCGCATTCCTTTCTTTCCAGATTGTTTGCACGTATAGTCCCATAGCTAGTAATTAGATTAGTTTGTCATTCGCAAGAATAAAAGCTTATGTGGCTAGCCAATGAATAATGATGAAGATAGAATTATTAAAGCTAATCCATAAGCATTTTAGCTTCACTTGTTCCTAAATAAACTTATAAACTGAACACATGAAGATTAGATTTTCTCTAGTTTCATCTTGTGTAGAACATAGAAAGCAGCTTCTGTTTATGTCAAGGTAAGAAATTCTATTAACAGTATTAAGTCGATTCCTTATAATAAGTCATAAGAGAAAAAATAAATTGGAGGAAGAATTTTGTGCCAAAAAATTCCACTCTAGTCAACTTTTGGATTCCTCAATCTGTTCATATCCACAGTAGTCTTATTTGATAGTTTGCAAGTTGGAAGGTCTCTCCAATAAAAGGTTTCTATTGTCATTGAATTTGGGGAATATTATGGTTGCAACTGACTAAGGTAAGCAGGGAGCCTTTAGGAATTACCATCAATGAATGAATTGAGATTAGTATAAAGGGGAAAAAGAGAGATCATTGATGAGGGCAGATGGTGAATAAGAGAGCCTTAAGCTGACTAATTGCCAAACCATAGAGTGATTAGTAACCCATTACCAACTCTACACTTGACATCATCCTAGACTAAATTCCATAGGTACAATAACTGATTTAATAAGTAAGAGTTTGAAGGACTCTTACTCGTCTGCCAAATACATATACCTTTGAGAAAATAGGAATGGGTCTACCTAATCCATAGTAATTTGTTCTTCAAATATCCACCATAGTCTCTTAAGGATAAGAGCTTGATTAGAGAGTTTTACTGAACTAATTTTTAACCTCCCCCCCCCCCCCCCTCCCTCTTTATGACAACATATATTCATCCTCTTCACCTTGGCCACCCCTTTATCTCTATTAGAATAATTCCATAGAAGTTCTTAAATAATCTTTCCACTGTCTTAATTACTCCTTTGGATAAGAAGATATGAGAACTCTAATAGATGTGTAAGGAATTGATCACTGATTTAATAAGATGTATCTTCTCTGCATAGGATAAGAATTTATTCACCCATGAATTAATTTGTTTCTAGATTTTTTTTTAATGAGTAGAATGCATTCAAGATAGCTTAACCTCCTAATAGAAAATAAAAGCCCCAAATAAAGCAATGAAGGAGTCTTCATTGACATACTAGTGATGGAAGCAATTATTGATTTAACAGAAAAGGCGGCTTTGTAGATAATAAATTGGATTTTGTTGAGATCAACCTGTAATCCAAATAAGCTTTTGAATCTATCCAGAGCCTTCATAAAGGTTTGCATTAAATCAGGCTTAGCACTACAGAAAAGAAGATCATCTGCAAAAGACAAATTGGTTAGTCTAAGTTTCTTACATCTTATATGGAATTTGAATTTATGATTTGCCTCCACTTTAAGCTTAATGATGGAATTCATAATTTCATACAAAGTATGAACAAGTATGGGGAGAGAGGGTATCCCTGTTTTAGCCCTTTAGCTGTTGAAAAAGAAGTAGGTGGACTCCCATTGATTAATATAGAAAAGCTAGAAATGGAAATGTATTCTTTCAACCAATTGATGAATATTCTTGGATATTCATAAGCCTCCAGCACCTTCCAAAGGAATCTCTAACTAGCACTATCAAATGCCTTGAAGAAATCAACTTTGATGGTACAATTAGCATAAGCATTTGATATTGAATAGCCCTTTAATAGTTCTTGTACAATGAGAATATTGTCACCAATTTGTCTATTGCATATGAAAGCACTTTGGGTATCACTAATAAGTGAAATGAGTACCATTTTCAATCGAGCAGCAAGAATATTGGATATGATTTTGTATAAGAAATTAATGCAAGCTGTGTGCCTAAAATAACTGAAAGAGGAAGGGTGAGTTCTTTTGGGAATTAAGCATAGGAAAGTTATGTTAATTTCGTTCAGAAGCTTGCCATTGGTGAAAAATTCATGAACAACCTATTTAACGTAAGTCCTAATGATAGTCCAAGATTTTTGGAAAAAGAATCCATTTAGCCCATCTGATCTAGGAGCTTTCATGCCATCCCTCTTGAAGACAATATCCTCAATTTCCTTGTCTTTTCGTGATAGACTTGGTAGTATATGCCAATTGTAGCTCTTTTAGGTTTATTGTTTTATTCTTTGTATATACTAAACACTTTATTGGGTGTTAATTATCTATTTACATTTTTATTTTTTATTTTTAGATAGATTAGTGAAAAGCTCTGATTCCAGGTATTTGGCACAATTAGATTTTCATCAAATTGGTAATTCCAAGGGTTAGGCTAATGTGAATTATAAATGTTTTGTAACTTTGTAGATATATACAAATTAATAGGCATATGAATTGTGATTTTGAGTGTCACCCATAGTTAATTCATAGTTCAATTGTAAATGTATTTATATATTTGTTTGCCTTATATGCATATTTAGTGTGTTGTATGATTGATCTTGTTATTTTATTTTTGAGATCCTAAAAGAGTAAAGTTATACAAGTGTGTAAAGTGGTGATAAGTATATTTGGTCGAGGCATATTAATAAATGCCAAAATAGCCTTTGCATTGTCTAAAGCTCATTATTCGAAGTTAGATATAAATGTGCAAGCCTATTGACTAAGTGAATTGATTGGTATCATAATAACATGTATATTATCTTATGGATTTGGCACCTATCTTAAGGCCTTTAAGGACATTTTCCTTATTAGCCATTAGATTGAGGTATGCCAAAAATACGCCTAATTTTTAGAGTAGATGGATCCATCATATGATGTGCTATGAAGTCAATGCAGGACAAAGAAGCATTGAGTGGTTTGCTTCTTTAATGGAGTCTCCCATAACCTGAGATCCTCAATAATTTGTGAGAGTTGAGTCCTCCATCTTATTAGTGGTTGGCACCACTCAAGGATAATCTAGAAGAGGGAACCTCCATTTTCTTTATGATATAATTGTTGATAGATCCGTAAGGGAGAAAGAGAGATAACACATGCATAGAGGTTAGAGAGTGCATATAAGTACCATAATGTATTCTCTAAGAGCGGGACATTAATGAAATGCATAATAAGGTATGGTGCCTGAGTGTTAAATAGGGATGAACAACAATGCAAGCTTAATTGGTTGAGAAAGAGGTGGAGGTAACAAAAAAGTCTTAGCTAGGCAAAAGAAGCTATCTCATCAATGGTAGTGGGTGTGCTTGCAATAGGAGGAATGAACTTCTTTATCTTTGTAGTGCTCAATAGGTCAACCATTAAAAAGAAGAGAGGAATATTTTTGGAAGGAGTGATAAGGATGACATGCTTTTGAGGTCAAGAGAGGAAGTCAGTTAAGATGTTATGATAACCTTTGATGTGTTTAACTGTGATTTTATAGTAGAAGAACCAATTTTTCCAGCAAAGCAATTGGCTCTTCGGTAGAATTTTGTTTCCAGATCTAGTATCTTTGGATAGAATGTATTGTCCATTTCTACTATAAAGAGATAAGGGCTAAAGTGGAAATTAAACATTTATATACCTCTTTTGACCACCAAAATCTCTTTATAGATTGTGTGATACTGCTTTTCTAAGGGTTTAAATTGTCTTGTAGCATGTCCATAGTAAAACCTCTTTCCTTTTATCTCCTCTATTAATATTGCTCCCCATAAATCTTCACTAGCATTAGTCTATAAGATTTGTTTTCCTTTGTCAGGAATCTTTAGTGGAGGTGGATGTTGACTAATCTTCTTTAATTGCTTTATTGCCTTTGTCTAGTTAGGGCCATACGAAGGTGTTTTTTTTGCAATAGCTTTAACAAGTGGCTGATGTATTCTAACATACAAGGGATGAAAACTCAGATATAATTAACAATTCTAAAAAATTGTTTGATTTATTTAACAGTAGGGTTTGTGGGTTGGGCTAATCCAATTTAACTTTTGTGGGTTGAGAGTATAATTTCATACTTTTTTGTAAGATCCAAAATTGTTTTAGTAAGGTTTGATGAGTTTGAGAACAAAACAGGATATCATCAATATATATCAAAGCATTCGATAGGATATCGTCATAGATTCTTGTTATGGCTCTTTGAAACAATGATGGAGAGACCTTTAGCCTAAATGGCATGACTGTCCACTATTACTAGGCATTAGGAATGTAGAATGTTGTCTTATGTTGATCCTTTGTGTCAATACCCAATTTCCAAAATCCATATTTTAAATCAAACTTTAAGAATATTTTTTCCGTTTTCATAATTAACAACTGTGTATTTATTTTGGGCAAAGGAAACTTATTATCTTGAAGAAAATTATTCAAAGGCTTGTAATTAATAACTAACGTCTTTTTTTCTCTATTCTTCTTTGCTTTTTTTCACATAAAAAGCTTAACATGCTCAATCTGATTTTGTTGGCTCAATTAGTCCTTGTTTAAAAAGTATAGCACAGTCTTCTTGTGCCATCTTTAAGTCATTTGCATTCATTCTTAGTTGAGTGGCTTTTTTATATTAATGTCCTGTTTTATTAATGGCAATTGGATATAAAATTTTGAATTCTGCAATAATAGATGTGGATGATTCAATTGTTCATGAATTTTTAGGCAATATTGTTAGAGTTTATCCTTGATATTTTTATATCTAGTAGGAATGTATTATAGCTCAAAGATGTTGGGATCTTCATTGTACTCACGTAAATCTTATATATGACAAATCCCCTTTGGCAAGATTTGTAACTTTTCTGTTTGGTAATAAACATCCATCACAATAAGTATGTCAGGACCAGGAAGACTGCTTCCTAATAGTTTATTCAAATGATACAACTTGGGAAGAACTTTGTCCTAAACCTTATTTTTTTGATAAGGTCTATCTTGAAGGATTTAACGTCAACTGTAGTAAAGTATTCCTCATAAGGTTACCATTTTTCTGTAAGAATAATATATGGTTTCATAACACCTATATTGTATCCATATAACCAATAACAAGCAATTAGAGTTTGACATATGGTCGTTTGACTATTGGCTTCTATAGCTCTAGCTTAAAATAAGATTGTTTCATCATATACATTTGTTCATCATCTTCTTCTTCAAGAGAATAGGTTCCATCATTAGTAGATTCATAGTCAGGTGGTGCAAATAGTGTCTCTTGATCTCGACTAGACTATTTTTCAAAAACAGACTTAATGTCTTCATCATCTCTTATGCGCATTATAGCTTCAATAAACTGCAAGATTTTTATACCCTTTTGGTTTTTTAGGTCATATGTTTACATAAGGACCTGGTTTTCCATATAGGTAATATATGTTAGACTTTCTAGTTTCAGAAGCTCGTCGTTTGAAAATCTTATCTTCTTTTCACTCTTTCTATTGAAAAGGGGAACTCAAAATGACTTTTTTTCTTAAATTTTTCTCCTTTGTTTTGTTGCATTCACATTTCTCCTTTTCCTTGCATTTGATCTTTAAGTAAGGCTTCTTACATGCTTATTTAAGTTGAGGTCCACCTTTAGCACAGTTTTGAAGAACTATACTGTTCACACAATTTCTCCAGTGTTACTAAAGTTGATTGCTAGATTTTTGTGAGAAAGATTTTAGATGTGAAAATAATTGACTATTCTTTGTAATTTATGTTGCAATTTATCAAGAAAGGAAGCAATGAATGTGTACTAACGATTGACATTATTGATGCCATTGAGCATATAATATTTTCCAGACATTTTTTGAAAATGCTTCTGTAAATTTTTCCTATTCATAGAGCAATACTTCATTTCAAAATACTCATGTCTGCTTTATCGATCAAAAAGATAAAAATCTCTGATGAATTCTTTATGAATCATTCATAATGAGGAACTAGCTTCTGACAGTTGTAAGAATTGCATATTTTTGTATTCATCAAGGCTTTGAAACCATTCTCTTAAAGTTCTTGTCATTTTTTAGATAAATTCTTTTAAGATGTATTTAAGAGATATCGGGCCTTATCATTTGAAGATTTATCCAGGCATTGAATTTATGCAGTAAATCTTTCCATTTTGTTGGTGGAAAATCATTAAAAGTAAACAATAGTCCTTAAGTAGGTTTGTAGATAGGAGTCACTTGTGGTCTGACTAGTTCAGTCGTTGACTCAGCATCATCAACCTCAGGTTCAACTTCTTTATGTGGTTGAGAGGAGTATAGAATATTCATCATCATTTGAGATATTTGACTGGGATCTATAAGTTGTTCAGAGCTTTCTATAAAAGAATCAGAATTTAGGCTATCATTGTAACTGTCAGTGCTATCTAGAGCTGTGTGACTTTTAGAACTATCGAGAACTGGTTGAAGATTAGTTATGAATTCTTGGTTAGGCATATGTTCTTTTGATGTGTCTAGGGAAGGTCTTTCTTTTAGTGGGAAGTTGGTGGCGTATTAATTTGTAAAGGTTTAGAAGTTGACAAAATGTCTTTTGCTAGTGGGTTTGGCTTCAAAGGTTTTAATGGTTTTGCAAGGGCTTGTTTGAACAATAGATATGACATTTTGAATACTTTTTCATAGTCAATAGCATCAAGATAGGATGGAGTGTTATAAACGGGTCTTACGATTGGAAATGTCGAGGGGTATGGTTTATATATAGCTTTGGATTGTCCTTAAGTCATATTGGACTTAATTCTTTTGAGCTCTTCCTGAACTTTTTAAAGTTCTCTTTCTTTCTTAGAGAAGTCTGATCCACAATAATACTAGTCAATATATCTTCTTAGATCATAATCAAGTTAGGCAGATTGATTGAGTAGTCATTTATGTAACTCTCACACTTGGACAATTATATCATCAACTTTTGAATTTAGTCCTTGTGTCTGTTGGGATAGACCATCATGCTTTGAATCAATTCGACGAAGAACAGTGTTTTATGCTACAATATTTTGTGTCTGTCAATTTAGTACTTAGTATATGATTACAGTGTGGATTGATACCAATTGATCTTGAGTATGGCCTTAGAGATACTCTAGTCGTTTTATTAGTATAGGCTTCCAAAGGTAGAAAATCTTCATCATATGATTTCGTCATCATACATGGTAATGATTTGGGGATCTCCTAAGGGATTGATGAAATTATTGGCATAATGTTTTTTGGTTGGATATAGTGTTCTTTTCCATTTGCTCTCAATAGTTCAGAAAGATCTTTTGGTCTAGGCTTAGGATTCCTAAGACCATTCTAAGGTCTCAAGTCATAATCTTCATCATGTTTGGGTTACATCTTCTTTTATAGTTGGCATCTATATCATGACTTTCTGCTAGGCTCTTCTTTGCATCCAGGGATGTAATCTTGATCGTCACTATTAGAATATTCACCCATCCAACATTTATAGTCTAAATTGGACATAGATGGGTCTACATCCCAGATGAAATGTCCATTATCCATCAGGATGGACAGAGTGGATTAGAGGACCATTAATGCCTTCTTTATGAGAAAATGCTAGAGTAATCATCATTATTGGCCTAGAAGAGGCTTTGGATAATTTTGTGTTCTCTTCTCTATGTCTGTTGAAAATAGACTTTGTCATTCTATCCATTAAACTTCTCAAAATGGGAGGAGTGGTAGTATGAATGGAACGTCTATGAGGAGTATGAAATTCTTTCTCGTAATTTGTGATCCACTCCATAGGCATTAAGTTTATCAATTATTGTGATGGAATTTGTCGTGGGATCTGGATTATGGTCTTATTATGAGACCTGCTTACTATCATATAAGAGGCATCTCATGTAGAGATTGGAAAGTTCATATCTAGAGCATGGTTTTGTAATCTATAAATGATCCAATGATAGGGTGTGACCATAACAGCAGTAGAATCTTGCCCAGCTCAAACAATTTGAATTTAGACTTTTAGTCTTGTGGATAGAGTCAAATCAACAAGCTTAATGTTGAAGTTTGGAGCAATAGTTATGATGACACTTTCATTAATAAGAGTGGTCAAGAGGGTACCGATTAAGGCATTATGGTAAATGTGTAATTCGTATCTAAGACAAAAATTCTAATTGTTGCTGGAATTCCTTCTCTTCCATATAATGTTAAACTATATGAATATTGCCTATACGGAGATATATGTACCGTTGGTCTAGTTATAACGAGATGAGTTTAGATAGAAACACTAGAGTTACGTATTGTTTTATAGAAGTGGATTTTAGGCTACATTGGTCTAATATGGATCCTTGGATCAATTCTTTAGGTTAAGGTCTATGTGTGGAGATTAAAAGGCAAATACTTCTTGTAAAAGATCTAGATTTATGATATAGACTATATGGGCTTAATAAAGCTAGCTGGGAATCATAGATTTTATTGTTTTCGGGTAAGTGGGTAATTTCTACAAGGTTTTCGATTTTATTGGAGAGATTTTTCTTAAGGTTAGAAGGAAATTGTCCTAAAGAAAGGGCTGAAGAGAAATGAACTAGGTTTGATAAGGTCAGAACTTCACTCATTTTTTTTGGGTCTCTTCCTACTCACTTTTATCAACAATAACTTTATTACTTCTGATATGTGTTTAAATGTTGATATTTTTAGTTATTTACACTTAATGATTATTGACATGAAAATGCTTAAGATACTCATTTTAATTCATATATGATTGTAGGTACAATTTGGGAGCAAAGAAATTAAAGTGAATCGGAATCATTAAAGTTGGGTCATTTTTCGAAGATTTATTTTTGCTTGTCTTCATGAAACAAGAAGAAAAAAAAGAAAGAAGAAAAATCAAAATAGGAGAAATTAAAAGTGCTTGCTATTAAATTAAAAAAAAAGATAAAATGCAAAACGACAGTGAAGCACAACGTGTGCTGCGTGAAATGTTGTGTCCCAACAGCACGCAGAGGGAATAGTACGCAACAGACGCTACAGGACAACGTAAGTGACGCAAGTAGAAATAGCACAGTGACATCAACAGTGGAGAGACGCATACAATGGTGGTGGCTTAGTTGCGTTTAACGCAGTGCTGCGTGCATTTAGCACAGTGGCAGCTGCGTTTAACGCAGAGCTAGGCAAGCGCAATGTTGGGCAGTGAACAGTAGGGGTTTTTGGCTAGGCATGAAGATGGGGCCTGAAGCTGTTGGACCCCGTTTTCGGAGCCCAACATTCGGAGACAAAACAGAACCCGTCATCCATAATGGTGGCATGCCCACAATGGTTGAACATCAAACAATTAAAATTTAGAGAATCACAAGTCAAAAATCTAATCACATTTCATAAATGAATTCCAAAAGAATTTATACAAGCTTATTTCAAAATACCAAAAAAGAAGACACACAAAAATATGGAATACCCATGATACAATTTGAATGCTTACACTTGAAATGATTCTAAATTACAAAAGTTCCTAAACTAACTTAATTACAAAAAAAATCTTTTATCTTGGAGTTCCAACACCTTGCAAGGATCGCTAATCTTCTCTTTCTGCACCTGAGGAGGGAAGCGTGGGGTGAGCTACACAGCTCAGTGGCTA
>JAOSBP010009197.1:0-28300 GCA_027563825.1 Erythroxylum mucronatum | reverse complement strand
GCCTGCAGGCTGCGTTCGTTGCGGCGGGCCGGTTCGGCGTCGACGGTGCTGGGCCGGCCGTAGGCGTGCTGGCGGTAGCGCTCGCGCGCGGCGGCGTTCTTGGCCAGCCGGCAGCAGTCCTCTCGGCACGGGTCGACGCCGTCGCCGGCCGGGCCGTGCGAGTACCGGGCGGCGGTGCCGTGCGGGTGATGCTCGTGCGGAGTCATGCCGCACCTCGCTCGGTGCCCAGCTCGAGCGCCCGTAGCGCGGCGAGGGCCTCGTGCTCGTCGGCCCAACCGTCGACGCTGCGCAGCAGGTGGAGGTCGTCGAGGGTGGCCGTGCTCGCGATCGCGTCGAGCAGCACCTCGAACGGATCGGGCTCGATGGTCGCGGCGGCCTCAGCCTCGCGCTGCTTCTTCGACTTCCGGGCCTCCGCGCCGACCACATCCTGGCCCTGGTCGAGGGCCTCGAGGTTGCGCACCGCGGTCTTCCAGTACGACTCCTTGAGCTCGACCCCGACGCCGCGCCGGCCACGGTGCACGGCCTGCCAAACCTCGGAGCCGACGCCGGCGAACGGCGACAGCACGGTCTCCCCGGGGTTCGACCAGAGCCGCACACAGCGGTCGATGAAGTCGAGCTGCAGGGGGTGCAGGTGCTTCTCGTCGGCGTCCTCGCGCGCGATCCGGACGTTGAGTGTGTGGCTCTCCCGAACCCCGGTCCAGAGCGGGTGCGCCCAGGCGATCCACTCGTCGTTGCTCACGTCGTTCTTGATCGGCACGGCGGAGTCGCCCGGCTTGCGGAAGATCAGCAGCGAGTCACCGATGGCCGGCGAGGTCTTCGACGAGTCCTTGTTCTTGGTCACGAACAGCAGGTGGTGGGCCTTGGTCCGCACAGCCTGGGCTTGGGGGTTCTTGTCCACGCACACCCGGCCGAAGTACGTCCAGCCGGCCTCGACGTGCGCGCGGATGACGTCGCCGGGGAAGTCGTAGAGCCCGGCCTCGCCGTGCATCGCCTTGGTGCGGGTGACGTCGGCGGCGTGCACGCAGGACAGCCGACCCGGCTTCGTCAGGCGGAACAGCTCGCGGACGACGTAGCCGTAGTGGGCGAAGAACTCCTCGCGGGTCGACGAGTTGCCCAGGTCCCGCGGCGAGGGCGAGTAGGTGTAGAGGCTCTGGAACGGAGGCGAGTACACCGACAGGTCGATCGACTCGGCGGTGAAGCGCGGCAGCCACTCGCACGAGTCGCCCAGGTAGAGCGACCAGCGCTCGCCGTTGGCCTCGTCCTCGATGTACTCCTCGGGTTCCTGCGCGACCGCGGTCATTGCTCTCCCGCCTTGATCCGCAGCCGGGTGATCGTGGTGAGGAAGTCCTCGAGCTGGTGGGTGCGGAAGTGGTCGCGGAGCTCCCGCTCGGTGTCGTAGCGCTCCCGGTTCGGCTGGACCGCGGCCATCACCCCGAAGCCGAAGACGTCGGCGAGGAACCCGTCGGGGACGGGATGGCGGCGGTGGACGTGGACGAAGTCGCAGCCGTCGAGGGGGCATGGGATGCGGGTCTCGGTGACCGGCAGCTCGGTCATGCTGCGACCCCCTGACGGGCGGCCCGCATCTCGGCGACGAGATCGGCGATCATGGTGGTGGCCTGCTCTTCCTTCCGGGCGATGTTGTCGGCGATCTCGCGCTCGCCCTCGGACAGCACGACGTGGGCGTGCACGACGCGGGTCTGCCCGTAGCGGTGGCAGCGGCGGATCGCCTGGAAGTACTGCTCCCAGCTGTCCGAGAGGCCGACGAAGGCCATCCGGGCGCAGCGCTGGAAGTTCATGCCGTGGCCGGCGATCGAGGGTTTCGTGATCAGCACCCGGGTCCGGCCGTCCGCGAACGCGAGCAGCTCGTCGGCCTTCTGCTCGGGGGTCATCGAGCCGGACACGTTGACCGCGCCGGGGATGAGCTCGGCGAGCCGGTCAGCCTCGGCGTTGAGCCCGCACCAGAGCAGCCACGGCTCCCCCGGCTCGGCGTCGACGAGGCTCGCCGCTCGAGCGCAGCGGTCGAGCAGCGAGAGCTTCCGGGCCTGCGAGCGGCCGGTGATGCCACCCAGGCCGTCGGCGAACCGCTCGGCGCCCTCGATCGCGACCAGGTGCGGGACGATCTCGAGGCCGGGCAGCACGTAGCCCTCATCGGAGTAGCCGAGGTCCGACGGGGTGCGGAGCGCGACGGCCCAGTCCGCCATCCACCGGAACATCGGGGCCCGGGCGTGCTTCTTGACCCGCCAGCCCTGGTCGTCGTGGATGAAGTACTTCGCGAGCATGTCGACCCGCGAGCACACGCCCAGGAACTCGGCCTGGTTGGTGAGCTCCTCCATGTCGTTCGGGGCGGGCGTCGCGGTGCAGGACAGCCGCCGCGGGACCCCGGCGAAGTGGCGGACCAGCTGGTTACGCGTCCGGCCGGTGAAGTCCTTCAAGATCGACGACTCGTCGAGCACGACGGCGTCGAGCACCGACGGGTCGATCCGGTCGACCATCTCGTAGTTGGTCACCCAGACCCCGGGGCCGGTGATCTCCGAGGCGTCGCGGACGTAGCGGGCGGGGATGTCGAGCTGACCGGCTTCGCGGACGGTCTGCTCGGCGACGGCCAGCGGTGGGATGACCAGCGAGGTCGCACCGGACAGCCGCGCCCACTCGAGCTGCATCGAGGTCTTCCCGGTGCCCGTGGTGGTCCAGACCAGGGTCATCGCCCGGCCTCCGGCGGAATCTGCGCCGCGTCCGGCTCGCCCTCGTCGTCGAACGGCCAGCCCATGTTGGCCCACTCGACGGGGTCAAACGACGCCTCGGCTACGCACCGACGGCAGTCCCCGCCGCAGTCGGCGGACGCAGGCATGTCCTGCGGGTTGTCGAGCTGTCGCCCGCACGTCGAACAGCGATTCGTCTTCATCACGCTGCCTTCTTCCGGAGATCGCGGACTCCGGCGCCGCCGAGCAGCTCGGCCACGATCCGCGGGTCCTGGACGAGGTCGGAGAGCTGCTGGGCCTTGTCCTTGAGCAGCGCCCGCACGCGGGTCTCGATCGTGTTCTTCGCGACGATGTCGATGATCTCGACGGCGGCGTGGCGCTCGGAGCCGATGCGGTGCTGGCGGTCCTCGGCTTGCAGCGCCTCGACGATCGACCAGGGCCGCTGCAGGAACACCGCGGTCGAGGCGGCGGTCAGGGTGATGCCGACGCCGCCGGCGCCGGTGGTGACGCAGATCAGGTCGAGCTCGCCGCGCTGGAACGCCGCGACGTCGCGCGCGCGGGTGGCTAGGGTGATCGCGCCGCCGGTCCCGACGACGTAGCCGACGCGGTAGCCCTTCGCGGTCGCGGCCTCGCCGGCCAGCATCATCAGCTGGCGGCTCGGGGCGTAGGCGGCGACTTGGCGGCCGGGGCGCTCGGCGAGCACCTCGAGCAGCTCGTCGACCTTCCACGACGGCCCCTTGAGGGTGATCGTCTGGTGCCGCTTCTCGATCTCCATCCCGGTGACCTCGTCCTGGACGGTCTCCCACCAGGTCTCGACGTCCGCGGCGGCCGACCCGATGGCCAGCAGCCCGGTCATCTGCGAGAGCACCGTCATCGGCGACAGCTCATCGCCGCCCTCGGGCATCTCGGTGAGCATCTTCTGCTCGACCTCGTCGTAGGCCTTGCGGTAGCGCTCGGGCAGCTCGACCTGCCGGACCGAGTAGATCTTCGGGGGCAGGTGCTTGAGCACGTCGGCCTTCGACACGCGGCGGTACTGGCCGAGCAGGGTCTCGCGGAACTCCGGCTCGGCGCGGACGTTGAGGCCGAGCACCTGGGGCGAGCCGTAGTCACCGGGGATCGTGTCGCAGTACCGGTAGGCCCACCGCTCCCCCGACGGCCAGGCGTTCGGCGACAGGCAGTGCAGCGCCGAGTAGAGATCCTTCGGCGAGTGCGTGATCGGGGTGCCCGACAGGCCGATGAAGCTGCCGTCGAGCGCCGCCGCGCGGCCGGCGAGGTTGCGCACCGCGCGGCTGTACGTCGAGCCGGGGTCCTTGATCTTGTGGACCTCGTCGGCGATCACGGTTCGCGCGCACAGGCTCATCAGCGCGGCCTTCCCGCGAGCGATCTTCTGCTGGTCGGCGGTGGCCGCGTCCCGAGCTGCGGTGCCGTAGGTGACGACGTAGACGTCCGCGGTACCGATGCGCCGTCGACGCCGGCCCGGAGAGCCGGTCCACGGCCGGGCGCGTAGCTCGGGCGCCCAGGTGGCGATGTGCTCGAGCCACGAGTCGGTGACACCGGACGACGGCGACACGACGATGACTGGGAGGACCGCGGCGGCGCCAACGGTCGCGATGCGCTCGCGAATCCCGAGGATGACCGAGACCGTCTTACCCGTACCTTGATCGTCGAAGAGGAACGCCGAGCCGACCATCGCGATCATGCGGGCCGCAGCGACCTGGTAGGGCCGAGGTTCGAGGCCGCGCGGCGGCGGGACGACGAGCTGGCCGGGGGCGTCCGGGTCGACAGTGGTCCGGGCGAGCAGCTGGCGAAACGTCCAGTCGGTGAGGCGCGGGCCGGGCTTCCAGAACGGCCCGAAGGTCTTCGAGAGCTGAACAACGGCGGCCCAGGTCGCGGGCATCTGCAGCCCGCCGGGCGGGTCGGTCTCGCCGATCAGCGGGGTGAGGGTCTGGAGGTAGCGGGCGGTCTCGGCGACCTCGTGGTCGGCTCCGGCCGCCATCACGACGATCGTGCGCCCGTCGGCGGTGAGCTCGCCGAACACCTGGGCGGTCATCGTGACCTCGAGATGTAGCGCCTGGTCGGGATGCCGGCCTTCTCGGCGTGCGTGGCGCAGTGCATCGCCCCACGCGAGCAGTCGAGGATGAAGGCCAGGCAGACGTCGGCGCCGAGCTCGACCATCTCGACGTTGCGCAGCAGGCCGGCGCCCTTGCCGAGCCCGTCCCAGTCGGCGGGGTGCGGCTCGACGGTCCACTGCGCGTTCCGGGCGAGCCGATCGGCGATGGAATCAGCGCCACGCGCCGCGCCGTGCACCACCGTGATGCGTTCGGGACCGCGCGCTTCGGCGCCGACCGTGGCGAGAGCGTCCGCGACGATGCTGGCGTTTGTCCACGCGCGGGAGCCGGTGACGAGGATCCTCACGACGAGCCTCCGAACAGGTCGCGCAGTCGGACGCGCTTCTCCCCGTCGGTGGCCTCGCGCTGCTGCGGGGCGAGCTCGCGGCTGGTGCGCCGGATGAGGAGGCCGCCCTGCTCGACGTGCTCGCGCTCCGGTCCGCTGAGTGCTCGGAACTCGGGCGCGCTCGGCCGGTACCACTCCCAGGTCGGAAGGCCGGCGAACTGCGCGGAGAGCGGTGGCGCGGGGTACATGGACGAGGTCGCGTCGCCGCCGCAGCCCTCGCCGGCCCCGCACGACAGGAACATCGGGGTGACGCCCGGGTGGCGGTGCACGGTCAGCGTGACCGCGTGGCACCGCCCGCAGACGTACGGGTTCGGCGTGGCCGGCTGCTCAAGCACGTAGTCGATCACCCGTTGCGAGAGCTTCATCCGTGGCTCGTCGCCTTCGCCCTCGGGCACGACGACGAGCGCCGTGAAGTCGCCGGCGGCGCGACGGCTCTTCCGGCTCACGATGACCTCGTGAGGAACGAGCCGTGCAAAGCCTCGAGCGCGCGCAGGCAGGCGATCGTGGACCGCACGTCGGTGGCGGCGCCGTGATCCGGGCGCGTGACGCCGAGGTGACCCGACAGCCACCAGAGGCCCTGCACTTCGCCGAGGGGGAGCCCGAGCACGCCGGCGGCGTACGACGCGAGGTCGACGACGCGGTGGTGCCAGGGCCGGCGGATGACGTTGTGGGCGCCGAAGAGCCTCGCGAGCACCGCGCAGTCGAGTGCCGGGGCGGAGCCGACGAGCGTGGCGTTGTAGAGCGCGGCGCAGAGGCGGCCGACCTCGTTGCCGTCGTCCTGCGGCCGGTCCATGATCCGCTCGCGATAGCCGTTGACCTCGAGGGCCTCCGGGCTGGCGGTGGCGAGCACCGTGGCCACGTCGTGTACGGGCACGAAGCAGCCGGACTCGCCGGTGTCGTAGTCCTCCCAGGCCACTTCAAGCGCGACGTCGCTGTCGAGGTCGAGCCCGGTCGTCTCGGTGTCGACGACGATCACGCGGCTCATGACGCTGCCTCGGCGATCGAGCAGGCCCTCTTCCGACGCTCGATTTCGCGGGCGAGGTACCAGGCAGCCTTCTCGAGGTCTTCGATGGCGTCGCCCTTGAGGTCAGCGCGCCAGACGTACTTCACGACGTTGCCGAGGCTGAATCCCATGTGCTCGGTGATGTCGATGCAGGCCACGCCGCTCGGGTGCGCCGAGTAGTGCGGCGGGTGGTTGACCATGTCGACCGTTGATCCGACAGCCGGGACATCCTCGGGGCGCTGATAGTCGGGACAGCCGCACTTCGCGGCCCCTCGTAGCACGCCCTGCTCGCATGGCCAGGGCCGAGGCTCGGGCGCGCCCTTCACTGGGCCGTGATTCCGGGACGGGTGGCCGCAGCGTCCACAGTCGGGCGTGGTGCTCATGCCGACGCCTCGACTACCGGCCCTGCGGGCGCCTGCAGCACCGGTGCGGACACGACCCGGGCGAGCTCGTGCAGCTCGGTGGTGCCGACGGCCAGGGCCGGGGTGGCGTCCGCGATCTCGCGCAGGACACGGGCCACCTCACGACGGACGGTGGGGCGCTCGCGGGCGAGGCGCTCGAGGATCGGCGAGAACTGCGGCCGGATGGTCTTGGTCATCACGACCAGGGCCTCTCTGTCGTTGGGGATGAGGGGACCGGCGGCGGGCGCCGAGGGGGGTTCGGCAGACGACCCGCCGCCGGCCCGGGGACCCCGCGCTGACCGGGCCGCTGGGGGGACCACGGCCACGGCGCAGCGCGGGGGCTCGAGGGTCAGGCCTGCGCCGGGGCGCCCATGGCGCCGTTGGTCAGCTCGTAGAGCTTCGCCTGCTTCTCGGGGTCGAGGTTGGTCCAGTCCATGCCGCCGGCCGGAACCCCGCCGTTCTGCTGGGGCACCTGCTGCTGGGTCTGGGCGGGCGCACCCTGCTGGCCGAACGGGTTCGCGACGGGCTGACCGGCCGGGGCGATCGGGGCCTGCGCCATCGCGTTCGGATCGCCGAACCCCTGGGTTTGGGTCGGCTGGCTGAACACCGGACCCTGCGGCTGCGGGGCCGCCTGCTGACCGAACCCGTTCTGGGCCGGCTGCTGGGCCGGGAACCCGTTCGGCGCCGAGGGCGGGCCGGCCTGCTGCGGCACCGGCTGCTGGACCTGCTGGGCAGGGGCCGGCGCGGTCGGGGCGGCCTGCTGCGGGGCCTGCCCGTTCGTCACGCCACCCGGGCGCTGGTACTGGACCTGGTAGACCTTCGCCGGGGTACCCGACCCGCCCTGGCGGGTGCCGATGCACGCGATCGCGATGCGGTCGCCGCCCTGCGGCGGGCTGCTCGGGTCGACCCCCGCTTCACCCATCGCCCGGGCGAGCTCCTGGGCCATCCGCGACCCGCCGTTGACGAACAGCTGCGCGAGCCCGTCCTGGTGCTTCTGGGTCGGCTGGTCGAGCTGCAGCGGGATCTTCATGACCGGCTTCGGCGAGCCGTCGTTGAAGTAGTCGAGCTCCTGGCTCTGGTACTTGGTGGCGTGCGCGATGTCCTGGGCGGTCACGTCGCGGGTGACGGTGCCGATCGCCTGCTCGTTCACGTTCAGCGTGAGCGACTGCCCACCGCCGGAGTTCGGCGCGGAGTAGAAGTCGGCGACCGAGACCGGCGCGGCCGGCTGCTGCGGGACCTGGGGCTGACCGAACCCGCCCGGCGCCTGGGGGTAGCCCTGCGGCGCGTACCCGGGCTGCTGCGGGTAGCCGGGCTGGGCGTAGGCCTGCGGCGCCTGGGGCTGCCCGTACCCCTGGGGGTAACCGTTCGGCGCGGCGGGCTGGCCGTACCCCTGCTGGGGCTGCGGGAACTGCTGCTGGGGCTGCTGCGGGAACTGCTGCTGAGGCTGCGGACCCCACCCGGTCTGGGGCTGGGGCGCGTACTGGGGCTGGGTCATGATCTTCTCTCTGTCGGCGATCGGGTGGGTCAGGTCAGCGGTGTCGACGGCGCGTTGCCGGGACACCCGGGTCCGCCGTCGCGAGCGGACTGGGGCCGGTACAGGGGGCAGTTGCCGGTGGTCAGGCCGTCGGCGAGGCCGAACGCTTCGACGCCCGGCACGGTGGCGCAGAAGACCTCGTCGACGCGGTCGGTGGCCTCGACGGACATGACCGACCAGTGCGTGCTGCGGGCCGGCTCGGCCACCCGCGCAGCGACGCGCTCGGCGTGGTGGGGCAGGACCCAGAACCACGACGGCAGGTCTCGCGCGTCGAGGTTGATCGAGAACAGAGTGGTGGGCTCGGTCCCGGTGCCGAGGCGGTCCTGGGCCTTGAACTGGCCGTATCCGATGCCGCACGTAGCCGCGAGGTCGCGGATGAACAGCATCGCGTCCCAGCTGGCCGACGAGAGCGTGGCCTGCCCGTCCTTCGAGACCGAGCCGTCGGCCGCGAAGTAGCCGGCGAGCCAGCTGAGCAGGAACGGTCGCGACTCGTCGAGCGACGGGGGCTCCTTCCACGTGCGCGGAAGTCCGTAGACGTGCGTGACCTTGTCGCCGTCCGCCGTGTCGTACCGCTTGGTCGTGACCGGCCCGAAGTGGGGCAGCACATGCTCATCCGCGCTGCTGCGGTCGTAGATCGCCAGCGTGGCCGGGCGCCGCCCCTGGCCGATCGTGCCGTCGCCGAAGGTGAAGCCCTGGGCGACGGCCATCGACATCAGCCGTGGGCGGGTGGTGGCGGCTGCGCGCACGGACGCGAGTCGCTGTCCCGCCTCGAGCTGGGCGGTGGTGACGGTCGACCCGTCGGGCAGCACCCATCGGTGCTCGGCGGTGGCCCACACAGTCTTCGTGGCGCGGTAGCGCTGCAGCTCGACCCGCATTAGTGCCTGGCGACCGAGCGAGCGCACCGGCACCGATTGAAACGTGCCGCGCGCCGCCGCTGGCCCGCCACCGGCGCCGACCTTGGCCGACGGGATGAGCAGCTCGTGTTCTGCGCCGGCCAGCTCCCGGATCGGGCGGACGCCTTGCCGGGTGACGACCTCGGTCTCACCGCCGAGGCAGAAGAAGCACTCCTCGCCCGGGTCGGCCGGGATGTCGGAGATGCGGTAGTAGCCGGCCACGACGGCGGCGGCCCACTGCTTGCGCAGCTCGAGCCGGGCCTCGACGGCGGCCAGCTCGTCGATGTCGTCCGGGCCCATGACGTGCTCCCAGACGTAGAGGTCATCGAGAGACGCCGCAGTGGCGGGCACGGCGACGAGCGCGATCCGCAGGACCCGGAAGCCCTCACGGACGTAGCCGAGCCAGTAGATCTTGAGCTGGCGTTGGTACTTGATCGGCGGGCCGGCCGCGCGCCGCACCTTGTCCATCGAGGCGTTGCCGAGGAACTTCCAGTCGACGACCGCGAGCTCGTCCTGGTCGAGCGCGTCGGCGGTGCCCCGGTGACCCTGGTGGTGGTCACGGGTCACGAACGGCGTCACCTTGCGCTCCGGGAGCCAGCGCGTGCGGCCCTGGCGGGCGTTGTCGCCCTGCAGCGCCTCGTCGGCCCAGGCGTGCAGCGCGGTGCCGCGGATCGACGGCCACTGGTCGGGGACATGGTTGGTGCTCGGGAGCGCAGCGAGCTTGCCGACGACCTGGCGGTCGCACTCGACGCCGATCTCGGACGGGCCGAGGTGCACCTGGTTGGACCGCGGGGCTCGGGCGGCGTGCTCGTTGAACACGCGGCGGATGTCGGAGGCGTACCGGTGCGCCCAGGGCGTGTTCCCCGACAGCGCCGGGGCCGCCGGGATCGCGGACATGAACCCGGTCGCGGAGAAGGTGACGCGCTCGACGGTGGTCATCGCGGAAGGTCCACTGCCCACTCGACGCCGGTGGAGTCGCGCAGCGCGAGACCGACCACGGTGCAGCCGTTCACGGCGACCGCAGCCGCCAGCTCGGCGAACATCTGCAGCGCGTCGCTGGCGGCTGGCTGCTCGACCTGCTGGGCGTCGTCGCCGTCGCGCTCGGGCGGCGCGGTGTAGAACTCGCCGAGGGTGAAGTCGCGCTCGTCGCCCTCGATCGGTGCGGCGTAGAACGCGGCGAGCCCGGCCGCTACTTCATCGGGTCGAGGCGCCACTCCGTGGACTTGCTGGCCCAGGCCATCCAGAGCGCTGGCATCGCTTCCTTGAGCGCCTTCGACTTGAGCCGCCAGACCTCCCGGGCCCCCAGCTTCCACGGCAGCGCCGCCCATCGGCTGCGGATGATCAGCTCCGTCGTGCCCTCCGGCGCCAGCGCCAGCGCCTCCACCTTGATCGCGTTCGTCACCTCCTTCTCGCGGGCCTCCGTGTCCCGCTTCGCCTTCTTCACCCCGTCCAGCTCCGCCATCAGCTGATCCAGACGGCTGTCCTCCACCGGCACGATCACCGGCATCGGCGCTACGGGCGGCGTCTCCCCCGTCGGCGGGCTGGTCGGCTGCGGACTGGACATCGTGGGTCTCCTCGGGCTGGGCGGGACCGAGCTTCTCCTCGGCCATGGCGCGGTGCTTCTCGCGGACGACGCCGCCGCAGTGCTTGTGCACCGGCCGGCCTACGTCGTCGCGCACGAACTCGGCGCGCTTCGTGACCCGCGCGCAGGCGCACTCCTTCGCCTCGCTCTGGTCGGCGGTCGGCGGATTCGTGGCGGATTCGTCCACCTGCTCCGGCGTTCTGACCTGCGGCGACGCCTCGTCCTGGACAGCGACCGGCGCTTCCCCGGCTGATTCGTCCACCGCGACGGCGGTGCGCAGGGCGGGTCGTCGGCAGTCGGGAGCGGAGTGCACCCAGCGGCCGGACTCGGGGTCGCGGGCGAACGAGAGCTGGCCGAGGCACTGGCACAGCGGGCCGTCCCACGGCGACAGGTCGGCTTCGGCGATCTGTTCGGGCGGTGGCACCACCAGCGCTCCCGGGTCGGTCATCTCCCAGCCGTCAGCGGGCTCGGCCGGCTCTGCGGGGGCCGCAGGAGCTTCGGTGGGCGGCTCGGCGTCTGCGCCGGTGACGACGTCGTGGCACGGGTCGCAGGTGTAGAGGTGGCCGCCCTCGACGAGGCCGAGGTACCAGGCCTTCTCGCCCGGGTGCACGGTGCCCTCGCAGGCGCTACCCAGCTGGCAGGGCCGCTCGCGCGTGGCCTTGAGCGGCGACTCGTACCCGGTCAGCGCCGGCGCGGCGACGGCGGTCACGGGGAGCCGCCAGCGAGGACGGCCAGCTTCGCGATGGACTGATCGACACCGGCCCGAAGCTGGGCCTTCTCGGTGCCGGTGAGGCTGGCGTAGCGGGTGAACGGGACGATGCCCTGGAGCAGGGTGAGCACCTGCCCGACCGAGTCGAGGCCGCACTCGTCGACCGCGAAGATCGGCCACGCGGCGGGATCGACGCCCGAGGTGAAGCGCGCCATGCGGGCGTCATCCACGCCGCGATAGGTCGCGACGACGGCAGGCCGTTCCCGGTCGTAGAGCTCGAGCGCTCCGTCGCCCAGATCGCGGGCGATGAGGTAGCAGGTCATGACGGGTGGGTCCCTTCGCGGGTGGTGCGGGCGGAGTTGAGGCGCAGCTGGGCGGCCGCGTACCGGGAGCCGGCGCGGACGACCTCGCTGAGGTGGCGGCCGTTGGCGCCGACGTGCTCGAACCAGCGGGCCCAGCGATCCCTCTCGGCCGTCGCGACGGCCTCGGCGCCGGCGTCGATCTGGTGCAGCACGTCCTCGACGAGCCCGGTCGGGTAGGTGCCGTCGGCGAGCTGGCCGGCGTGCAACCGCTCGATTGCCTCGTCGAGGTT
The DNA here is from genome assembly GCA_027563825.1 of Erythroxylum mucronatum. Taxonomy (NCBI): domain Eukaryota; kingdom Viridiplantae; phylum Streptophyta; class Magnoliopsida; order Malpighiales; family Erythroxylaceae; genus Erythroxylum; species Erythroxylum mucronatum. The sequence continues at coordinate 16,433 of JAOSBP010009197.1, read as the reverse complement.
GGTGGCGGACGGCTCGGGCAGCGGGTCGGCGGTCAGCGGCGCGGGCTCGGTCATCGCTCACCCCGGGCCCAGAACTCGTCTTCCCAGGCGTCGGCCGCCTGGTCGGCGTCTTCGTCCTCGACGCTGCGGCGGGTCACGACCGGGTCCAGACGTAACCGCGGATCGTCCGGTCGCCCCGGGCGCGCGCGTCGCGCAGCCGACGGTTCCCGTCGTGGATGACGTAGCCGCCGAGGAGCCGCGACTTCACGTAGATCGGGTCGGCCAGGAACCGCGCCGGGGTGCGGCGGCCTGTCTCGACGGCGTGCGACGGCGTGATCGACCGGACCCGCAGGTCGAACGGCCCGGCCCAGCGGCCCATCACTGATCACCGCCCGGGCGGACGACCGTCACGGGGAAGTCGACGGCGGCGAGACCGCGATCGGACCCGGTGCCGACCAGCGCCCACCGTGTGTCGTCGATCTTCACCGCGACCGCTCCTACCGGGTCGTACTCCTCGACGATCGTCCCCACCGTCGCCCGCCGGTCGAGCTCCTCGGCCGTGTGCACGACCTCGCCCACGGTGAGCGTGCGCTCGGGTCGGATGTTCGCGGCGATCCACCATCGCGCGGCGTGGACCACTTCGTGGGTGGTCGAGCTCGCGCGCATGTTCAGTAGCTCGCGGATCGCGTCGAGGGTGACGGTGTCCGGCGCGTTCCGGATCAGGGCAAGGCGCGTGCGCAGGTGGACGAGGTTGACGAGCGCGTTCTGGTGCTGACCGCGGTCTCCGAGCTGCCGCACGATCCCGTCGACTATCGCGATGAGGGAGCCCGCGTCCGCGCCCTCGGCCTGCGGGTCGGCGGGGGCGACCCATCGGGGCGCGTCGCAGTTGCCGCAGCGCTCCCCGTCCCACCGGTGCCGCCGGACGCCATCCTGGTTCTCCAGGCACTCGGAGCGGTTCTCCTGAGGCGGGGCAGCGGCCGAGGGTGCGGGGTAGGCCACCGACCCGGCCGGGAGTCGGTCGTACGTCGTGATCGGGCCCTCGCCCATACCGAGCGCGAAGAACGCGTCAGGCCGGTAGACGCCACGTGCGAGCACGCCGAAGTGCGGGTGCCACCACAGTGAAGGCGGGGCGTGGCCGCCGGTCATCGCGGTCAGGTCGCCGCCCTCGGGCGCGGGCGACGTGGCGGAACCGGGCCGGTGGTGGATGCGGTACGGGCCGGGGCCGAGGGTGGTGGGTCCGTCGACGTCGACCCATCCGGCCGCAGTGCGCCACCGGTAGGCGCCCGGTGCGTCGTCGAGCTCGATGAGGGCGCCGTGGCCGAGGCGGCGGGCCTGATCGCCGGTGATGATGTCGTCGGGGCCGGGCGCGGGCGACGGGGCCAGCGTGGGGGTCTCGTCGATCCACTCCAGAACCATCACCAGCGCCGTGCGCGCCTCAGGCTCCATGTGACCGTCGAGCCACTGATCGACCTTCGTGCGCAGCGCGGCCAGGTCGCCGCCCTCGGGCGAGTTGGCGCGGGTGAGAGCGGCGAGCGCCTTCGCGGCGTGCTCGCGCTCAAGCGAAGTCGGACCGCCCTGCTTCTTCGGGACGAACCACTGGTCGACCACGCGAAGCGCGCGCTCACGGGTCATCGGCTGCTCGCTCATGACTGGTCCCCGACGCGCGTGATCTCAACGGGGAAGCTCAGGCCGTCACTGGCTCGCCGCCCGATGTAGCCGGTCACCCACCACCCGGATCCGTCGCGGACCGCGAGCTCGCCGACCGTGGTGCGCAGCTCGACGTGGTCGGACACCCGGCTCTCGAGGTCGTCGGCGTCGTGCACGGTCTCGCCGACGACCAGCGGCTCGGGCGGGGCGTCGCCCTGCGCCAGCGTCCGGAGCGCGGTGCGGACCTCGGCCATCCGGCCCCAGGGGCTCTCGCCAGGCGGGACACCGTCGAGCTTCGCGGCCAAAGCGAGCAGCGTCTCGGGCGTCGAGGGCGTCGTCTCGTCGGTGGCGACCTCGCGGACGATCTCGGCGATGCTCTTGGCCACCCGGGCGCAGCGGGTCCGGCCGACGCTGCCGCTGAACGCGCGGTGCATCAGGTTGGTGAGGTCGCGGGTCAGCTCGTCGGGCTCGGTGCGGGCGTAGGCCGGGTCGGTCTCGCAGGGCGGCAGGTCGCGGCTGGTGATCACGACAGCCCGGCCTTTCGTGCCTGCGCGGCGGTCATGGCGGTGACGAGGTCGTTGTTCCACTCGCGGACGCCGGTAGGCTTGCCCGAGGCGCAGTAGCCGCGCAGCTCGGTGGCCTTGCGGCCGGAGTCGTGCGTGAGCGAGAGGTGCAAGCGCACCTTGATCCACTCGGGGCGCTCGTTCTCGTCGTAGGTCAGCACCCAGCCGCCGGGGTGGACGTTCTCGACGGGCTTCCGGGTGCCGAGCGTCGCGTCGGCCAGACGTTCGCGGACACCGAGTGCGGCGGTGTCGGTGGTCTGCGGCATCGTGGTCCCCCTGGCTGGCTCTTGGAGTGCCGGCGCGCCGTCCGGGAGGTCGACTCAGGCGGCGCGGCGGCAGGCCACGAAAGCTACAGATATGTAGCTAGTTAGAGCTAGATGGAGGCCATGATCAGTAACATGTTCACTCGTTCAGCCTAGAAGCTGGATAGAGCTAGAGGTCCAACTGACCTGCGAAGACACCGCACCGACGGGCAGATCGGTGGTCTTCGGTTAGGACGTGCCGGCGTGCGTCTTCGCCGCCTTGATCAGCTTGACGAGGTGCCGCGCGAACGTCTCCGGGTTGTCGCCCCGGCGTTCCCTCGCCGCCAACAGGTCGACCCGGAGGTCGGTGCACTCGCGCGCGTCGATGAGCACGTCGATCGCCGCGGACATCTGCGGGGAGACGCCCATGTGCCGGGCCAGGGCCTCGATCCCGACGAGCTCGACGGTGACGCCGGCCGGGTCGACGGCGAACCACCGCGGCGGACTCAGGGCGGTCACGTCATCTCCATGTCCGGGCCACCGCAGGCGGGGCAGTGCGGGCCGTCGACGCGCCGCCAGAGCTCGCCGCACTCGCTGTCCGCGCAGCCGCGGTAGTCCGGGTCGAACCGGTAGCCGGGCGCCGACCGATGCGCGCGGCGGGGATTCCAGTCCCCCGTGCCGAACCAGCGCTCGAGAACGGCGAGCAGCCAGCGCGGAAGCCTCACCAGACCCACCAGCCGAGCGCGGCGAGCACTAGCGGCGTCCACATCGCGACCGTCAGGCCGACCAGCACGATGAACAGCCAGAGCAGCCGTCGCTCCCGAGGCGTGCGAGCAGGCCTGGGGAGCGTCAACGGCTTCGTGAGCGGACCGGTGGCCGCGGTCGGCGAGACGCGGTGCTGCGGCGGGATCGCGACCGGGCGGGCGTCCTCGACCCACGGGGCGCGCTGGGTCTCGTCGACCGCGCACCAGGCGGTGGCGGACCTGCCGCGGCGGGCGCAGACGTAACCGTAGTTCTCGGGCGCGCGCCGGGCGGTCACGCCCACCGCCGTGGGCCAGGGTTGCGCAGCTGTTCGCGTGCGGCCCGCCGATACCGACGGCTCTGCCACCACCAACGCAGGCGTTCCCGAAGAGTCATGAGTCATCTCGGACGTCGATCCGTCGCTCGAGGCGCGGGCGGACGCATTCGGCGTCGTGCCCCCGGGCGCTGACTCCGCTGCGGTTCGACGGTCGCGGCCCGTTCGGGCGGATGATGATCAGACCGCGACCGCGGTAGGCGAACAGCCACGCGGCGTCTCCCCCGGCGCGCTGCTGTCGCGCGAACACCTCGAGCGCACGCGGCGAGAGCGGGTGGCGCTTCGGCGCGGCGTGGAAGAACCACAGCCACGGCAGGGCGAACGCGGCGAGCATCAGCTCACCGATCTCGCGGGCCGCGGTGCGCGCGCCAGGTTCAAGCACCAGCACGGCGGCCAGCGATAGCGCCGACAGCGCACCGGCGCCGACGAGCATCCAGAGCCACGGGTTCACGTCGGCCACTCCTCGATCAGGCGACGGGTGATGTCCGCGTGACGGTGCTGGCGCTCCTGCTCCTGCTCCTCCGCGCGGCGCTGGTCAAGCCACGCCCAGTCGCCGACGGCCTGGGCCCGGAGGTCGAGGAAGCTCAGCGCGAGCCGGTTGAACGCCTTGACCTGTCGAGAGCGGACTTCCCCGCTGCGCATCGCCCGGGTGAGCGAGTCGACCCCGTCGGCGAGGGCCGCCGCGACTCGGGTGATGGCCGACTCGACGCCGGCCGGTATGACGTCGTGTTCGGTCCCGTCGTCGTAGGCCGTGATGACCGCGTGGGCCAGGCGCCGGTGATGGGCGCGCTGCTCCTCGGAGAGCTCTTTCCAACTGCGCCCGATCACCGCTTCGACGGCCTCGAGGGCCACCGGGTCGGCAAGGGCGCGGGCCACCTGCTGAGCGATCTCGTAGGACGCTCGGGCGGCGGCTTCCAGCGCCTCGTCGTTGATCACCGTCGAGCGGAGGTCATCGCGGGTACCGGCCCCTGGTGAACTCAACCCATGCCGCGCCGTCGCGCAGGAGCACGGGACCGGACCGGATGTCCAGACCGCGGGTGTCGGGGAACTCCGATGGCTGCGCCCAGGCGGGCGGCTCGATGCCGAGCAGCGCGCTCGCGGCGTTGGCCAGCTCGAAGGCGTTGACCGGCTCACCGGTGTGGGCGCGGCTCGCGGCCTGACGCACGATCTGCCCGCAGCGGTCGATGATCTCGGGAGTGAGGCCCGGCGGGAGCCCGCCCGATGCCATGGTCACGACGACGCTTCGGCGGCCTGCTCGACCCGATGCCGCCCGGGCGGTCGCCGTCGGTTCTTCTGGACCGGCACGGGGGCGGTCGGCGGGTCGGCCGGCTCGCTGTACGGGTACGCCATGATCGCGCGGCGGTCCGGGAGCCGAAGGCATTCGACGAGGCGAGCGAAGCGCAGCGGCGAGCACGCGTCCCGGTGACCGAGCTCGAGCATCGAGACGTAGGAGCGGTCGCAGTGCAGGGCGTCGGCGACATCGTCGATCGACAGCCCGGAGAGCTCCCGGATGTGTCGCAGCGCCGGCCCGTTCAGCGGCACCCGGCGACGAGCGGCGCGCGTGGCCTGGTCAGCGGCCGGCGGGGAGACCACTGCCCCTGAGGTCGTTGTCACAGGTCACGAATCTACATAGTTGGAGGTTACTGGGAAACTTCTAGACACATATTACTCCAACAGTGGAGTCACATGGGTGCAGGCAGAACCACTCGGCGCAGGTCGCTGACCTGTCGAAACTCATACCTGCATGTAACTGATCTAGACCTAGATTCGGTCGAGTCCTGTCAGGTTCAATGAGCTTCCGTGAGCCAGGACAGCGGGCACGGGCGGACTCTCAGCGAGCTCGCGGCCCTGGTCAAGAGCGCCCGCGAGTTCCCTACGGCGCCCGACGGGAAGCCTCGGTCGATCGACGTGGCCGCCGAGGACGCCGGCCTCTCGCACATGACCTGGCGCCGGGTCGAGGAAGCCTCCCCGGTTCGGTCGGCGACGTACTTCGCCGTCGAGCGCACCCTCGGATGGGGCAGCGGATCCATCCGGGCCTACCTCGACCACGGCACGATTCCGGAGAGGCTCGAGGCGCCGGCCAACCTCGTGACCGCTCCGACGATCTACGAAGCCTCGTTCGACGAGCTGGCCGAGGAGATGAAGCGCCGGTACCGCTACGCCAGCGAGGGGGCTCCCGGGCGGCCCGCGGTCGAGACGGAGCCGGACGCGGCGCGTTCGCATGGTGGACGTTTGGGTCGCCCGATGCGCAGGACTCACGGCGAGCAGCGATGGCAGGATGACCCTGGGCCGTCTGGGGCCAGCAGTGAGTCCTGATCTGCAAGTGAGTGAGATCGTAGCTACTCATTGTAGTTTCTTGAACACATAACGTGCACGTCTGCACCATCGGGGTACGACTTCACCTGGCTATTACCGTGCTCGCGGGATCACCCGGTAGGACTAAATAGGTGTCTCTGTCCCTCCTGCTGGCGGCGCTCCAGGCCGGGAGCGTGCGATTCGACTTCGACCGGATCGCTGGGTACTGCGGTTGTCTCTACGCCGACAGCCGAACGATCGTGATCAATCCTGAGGCCAGCCGGGACGAGCAGGAAGCCGAGCTGCACGACCAGCTAAGGGCCCTGCTCGCACACGACGGCGTCGAGCTCGACCTCCCGTGTCCCCACCCGGGCGTCGACGGCCCGCTCCTGCGGCTGGTCGAGGGCACCTGACGCGCCCCGCAGCGGCGACTTCGAGGACTCCGTGTCCCACGTCGGTCCCATGCGTGCGATCTACTAGTGGCTGGCCGGCCTGTTTCGGCTGGTCAGCGAGCGCCCTCGGCAGGATTCGAACCTGCGACCGTGGGATTAGAAGGTCTATCGGGTGATCATCCGCGACTTACCGCGAGACTCCGCCACTGAACCCGATACCCCGATCTGTGCAGGTCAACGCCCAGGAACGCGCCTTCCTGCAGGATCTTCGCTCGGTATCTCGGGGGACCTCGCGGTAGACGATGCTGTCCCACGCCCGGTCCCACGCCGGCCATCGACCTCGAGCGCGTCGCGCAGCACGTCGCCGCCCTCGTCGATCAGCTTCGCGTACCGGTTCATCGCGGCGAGGGTCTCCCAGCCGCCCCATCGCTGGAGCCGCTGCAGCGGGACCCCGCGGGTCACCAGGCGGGACGCCCAGGTGTGTCGGAGGTCGTGGACGCGGGCGTGGCCGATGCCGGCCTCCTTGAGAGCGGTGGCCCACACCCGCGTGGAGAAGTTGCTCGGGTCGACGACGCCGCCGCGCGGGCCGACCACGGCGAGCTCCGAGCGGCAGATGTCCCCCGGCTCGTGGCGGAACCCACACGTTCGAGCGCCGGCGCCCGGGGACGCGTAGCCGATCCACTCCATCAGGACGGCCTCGAGCCGGTTGGACATCGGCACGGTGCGCTGGTGGTTCCACTTCGTGTGCGGCTGGATTCGACGCTCGACCTGGTCCCACGCGTGCACGACGGTCAACCGGCGGGACTCGAAGTCGATGCGGTGACGGTGCAGGGCGACGGCCTCGCCGACGCGCAGGCCGGCCTCGAGCATGACCTCGACCAGCACCTTGTACGGGCGCCCGAGCGGCTTCACCGCGGCGAGCAGCGCTTCGACCTCGTCGTCGAGCAGGTAGCGCTCGGGCTCGGGTGGTAGGCGCGGCAGCGTGACGCCGGTGCAGGGGTTGGTCTCGATCAGGCCGTCGCGCCGGGCGACCTTCAGCGAGCCGGAGAGCAGGAAGTAGCACCCGCGCACGGTGCTGGGCGCCAGCCCGGAGCGCGAGAGTGCGGTGACCCAGGCCTGGACGTCGGCGCTGGCGATGGTGTTGAGCGGGATGCGATCCCACCGTGGGACGAGGTGCTTCGTGACCTTCGAGGCCCCGGAGCGCTGCGTCGACGCCTCGGCGACCCGGGAATCCCACCACTGCTCGCGCCAGACGCCCCACGCCATCTTCCCGGCCGACGGGTCGCGGGTGCGGCCGTCGACGACCTTCTGCTCCTCGGAGGCGGCCCAGCGCTCGGCGGCCTTCTTGTGGACGAACGTCTTGCTCCGCTTGCGGCCGTCCGGGAGCCGGTAGATGCCCCGCCAGCGCTGAGACGGGAGCTGCTCGACCGAGGGCATCTACAACTCCCTACACATTTGGAGGAAGATGACGTATAACAGGTACAACTAAGTCTAGTTCGTAGCAGACCGAGGGGTCTCGCGGTATCCCGGGAGCGCCGAGATGGACACACTGGACCGATGGCTCACCGCCGCCGAGGCGGCCGCCTACACCGGCGACGACCCGAAGACCGTGCAGATCGCGGCGCAGGCCGGCGAGCTCGAGGGCTACCAGCGCGTCCCGGGCCGCTCGCCCTGGAAGTTCAAGCACGCGGCGCTCGACCGGTGGGTGCGCGGCGAGAAGCCGGCCGAGCCGGTCGGCGCGCGGTAGTACTCGGCCGGACAGGAGAAGCCCATGCCCACCACCCAGCACACTGACGTCGACATCGACCAGTGCATCGCCCAGGCCCGGAAGTGGGCCGCCTCCCCTGACAACGGCTGGACGCCGAGCCGCGAGCAGGTGGCGGTGCTCGCCGACGAGGTCGAACGGCTCCGCGCCGAGCGGACAGCGCAGATATCGATCGGCCTCGAGGACGGCGACGTCATCGGCGAGCTCGGGGGCGGCCGGCGGCTGCTCGCGATCGAGCACGGCGGGCCCGGCCAGATCGTCTACGTCCCGTCGGGCGACCCGATGCCGATGCACCTGCCGTCGGCCGACCTCGACATCGACGACATGCTCGACGACACCGAGCGTCGCGAGCTCGGCGCGCTGCTGCGCCGCATCCAGGAGCAGCTCGACGCCGCCGAGCCGGATCGCCTCGCGCGGGCCCTCACCGTCGAGCTCTACCGGTCCGGCCACCTGGGCTCGATCGCCTCCGAGGTCGAGGACGCCGTCCGCGCGGCGCTCACCGCGGCCTGGGCGGTGACCCGGTGACGGCCTCGACCTCGCCGACGGGCGAACAACCTGTCGAGCACGCGACGCCGGCGGCGGTCCCCGAGGAGGCTGTGACCACGCTGCGGAACATGCTGCGCGCCGTCGACCAGCAGCAGGCTGACCCGACTGTGCCGACCGTCGCGTTCGAGGACATCGCCGAGACGGCGGTACGGGCGATCGCCGAGCCGCTGCTGGCGGCCGAGCGGCGCCGGCTGGCCAACGACCTCACCGACCGGCTCAAGGGCTACATGTCCGAGCTGCCGGCCGGCGCGGTCGAGGTGCTCGACGAGTGGTGGTGGGCAGCCCGATGAGCGTCGTCCTCAACTACACGACCTCGATCGACGCGCGTCGCACGGTCGGCGAGGTTCAGCAGCTCCTCGGCGAGAACGGGGCCGCCGCGGTGCAGGTGCGCTACGAGAACAAGGAGCCGGCCGGGGTCGCCTTCACCCTGGCTGGCCCACACGGCGACCGGGCGTTCACGCTGCCCGTCGACGTCGAGGCCGTCTTCAAGCAGCTGAACAGCCGCGAGACCGACAAGCTCTACCGCGAGCGGTACGGCCGACCGCTGCGGCCGACCCATCGCACCCGCGAGCACGCCGCCCGCGTCGCGTGGCGCACCGCCCAGGACTGGCTCGAGGCCCAGCTCGCGATGGTCGCCGCGCACATGGCCACGCTCGACCAGGTGATGCTGCCCTACCTGCACGTCGGCGAGAACGGCCACACGCTCTACGAGGCGTACCGGGAGCGGGAGCAGGCCGCTCTTGAGGCCGGCGGGTGAAGCGGACAGACGGTTGACACGATCGTGTAACGACATCACTCTCACGGATTCGTTGACGACAGTCTGTCGTTGTAGCGTGAGGACGTACCGACGGCCTCGTTGGAGGTCTCGGGGATCACGCTCGGTCTGCTGCCAGACCCTTCCGGCCACGGTCGGCTGCTGCGCCCCCGGACCCCCTGCGAGGCCGTCTTGCGCTACAGGCCCGTCGCAGGCCACCAGGGCAACGATGTGACCACGGTGTCGACGCCCCGCAGCTTGAACCCCCAGCCCCAGGCCACACCGCTCGGCGCCCGTTGCATCTGCGGGCGGGTCCGCATGAAGTGGTGGTGCTCGTACCCGGCGAACTCGTCCGGCTTGAACGCCGCGCTGAGCATCCCGGCATAGGCGTCCGCAGCTTGCAGACCGTCGTGGTTGACCTGCTGGTCGAAGTGCACGCCGCTGGGGTGCAAGAGGTGCCACGGAACGCCAGGCGGCTGACCAAGTGAGGCCTGCAGCTGGAAGTAGTTGACCGTCTCGTGGTGCGGGAACCGACGCACGTGGCCGTAGCGCGGAATCAGGGTGCGTGCTCCCCCGGACCAGTTCCGGGCGCCGTACAGGGCGCGCTCGAGAACATGCTGCGCTGCGTAGTTGTAGAACCTGACCTGGTCGGTCCGCATGATCGAGTTCTGCGGGATGCTCGCCTTGTCGAACAGGACGTAGACCACCCGCACCGCAGTCAGTGCGGTGAGAACGTCTGCGGCTCGCTGACGCCTGGCGTAAGTCTTGACGTGGTCCTTCCAGTGCATCGGGGCGCCAGCGGGAACGCCGAAGTCCTTCCGGAGCTGCTGGACGGCGGTGTACAGAGCAGGCTGGTCCTCGTCAGCGATGAGCACCAACGCGAGCGCGAAGAACCGAGACGACCCGCCGCTGAAACCACGGTCACCCGTCTCGTCGACGTACCCGCGGAGAATCTTGCGGCTCGTTGCCGCACCCTGCGTCATCCCACACGCCTCCCGGAGATCCGGACGAGCGTACTCGGTACACCCGACCGGTCCCGGGGGTTACACGGTGTTCGACCCGTTTGAGCGGTCAGTCCCCGCCCAACGGCGCCGCGGCGTCGTACAGCTCACCGAACCGCTGCCGGTAGTGCTCGACGTCGGCCGGCTCGGTGATGGTGAGCACGTGGTGCTCGAGCTCGACCGCGACGAGCGCGTCGCCGTCGGCCTGCCCGTCGTACACGGTGAACGAGCTGTACCCGCCCATCGGCAGCGCGTCGTCGGCGAGCACCCGCACCGACACCGCCGGCAGCCGGTCGAGCTCGCGCAGCCGGTCGAGCTGGCCGGCCATCGACACCGTCGTCGGATCCGGGTTCCACGCCAGGGCCCGGCGGGTCAGCACGAACCGGAACTCGCGGCCCGGCTGGTGGAGCACCTCCTGGCGGGCCATCCGCGCCGGCAGGTCCGCGGCCGGGTCGATGGCCACACGCAGGTGCGGCAGCAGGGCGCGGGCGTAGCCGAGGGTCTGGGCGAGGCCCGGCACGATGAACTGCTGGTAGGAGAGGTTGAGGGTGGCGGCCTCCTCGCGCGCGGCCGCGATGGTGTTCAGGTGGCGGCCGCTCGAGGAGGCGAGCAGGTCCGCCCAGGGCGCGGTCTCGATCAGGGCGGCGTCGGCCAGCGCGATGACCCGTTCCGTGGTGTCGGTGTCTGCGTCGGCCGCAGCGACCCAGCGACGGACCTCGGCGACGGTGGGCAGCACCGTCAGCTTCTCGATCCGGGTCACCCGGGCGTGGCCCTCGAAGCCGGCCTTCTCGGCGAACGGGCGCATGGCCAGCCCGGTGGTGGCGCGCAGGTGGGCGAGCTCGGCGGCCAGCTGGCGACGGACCCGCGTCGGCTCAGGCGGCACCGATCGCCTCGTGCGCGGCGAGGTACTCGTTCAGGGCGACGGCGTCGGCCAGCAGGGCGTCGCGCAGCGTGTAGAGCCGTGTGAGCTGCTCGCCGTTCTCCTCGTCGATGAGCTCGTAGCGCTCGGGCACCCCGTCGTCGGTGTAGTGCATGACGATCGCGCACCGGTCGGTCGAAGAGCCAGAAGTCAGGGTAGGTGACCGTGTGCTCGCCGACCTGGATGAGGATGCGCTCGCCCGCGGTCTGCGACTCGATGTAGGCGACCAGCTCCCACCGGAGGTACTCCGAGAGCGGGTGCACGACGCGCCGGACCCGGGACCAGTCCTTCCCGGCGATCGTCGACGCCGCGATCTGCGCCAGCCACGGCGAGGTGCGCACCGAGCGCTCGGGCCGCGCCGTCCCTTGCCGGAAGGCGACCAGTGACGGCTCGTCGGCCGCGACGTCGTAGGCCTGCAGGGTCTCCCAGCGGAACACCGAGGTCGACGTCGACGACGAGGTGAAGCGGTCGAAGACCTCGCCGAACTGCTCGGTGGTGAGGTCTCGGGTCACGCAGCGCCCCGGAGCACGGACCGGCGCTCGACCAGCTCGTCGAGCTCGGCGTCGGTCAGATGCTCGACGAGCAGGTCGATGAAGACCTCGGAGCGCATCTCGATCCGCTTCTCCCCCACCGGCAGCGGGCGCATCGCCGGGTCGAGGTCCGTCGTCGGGTTGTAGCCCTGCAGCGCCACCGTCGCGCGCTCCTCGTCGCGGGCCATCCGCGGGCAGGGGCCGTCCGGGCATGAGTCCGCCGTCAGCCGGTACATGGCCGCTCCCTGTGTCGCTGTGTCTCGTGGTGTTCCAGCCCATGGTGGCGACTCCTGGCGGCGTGGGGCAACGCGGGTGGTTGTATCAGCATCTCTACTGGTGTTTCATGGTGTATCACACCAGCCTGAAACGCCAGAGCTGGTGCTCGCCGCCAGCTTCGAGGAGGACCTCATGGGCAAGCACACCACCCAGACCGTGTCGAACACGGTCACCCGCCAGATCACTGACAATCAGCAGAACCGCGCTCGCGGGTCCGGCCAGACCGAGACCGTCCGCGTCGAGTCGACCCGGGTCCGATGAACACAGCCGCCACCAGGAGCGCCACCGGCTGGCGCATCCCCGACGTCGTCACCATCGCCGTCGTCTGCGAGCTCGTCGCCCTGGCGTACTCGGTGGCGGCCAACATCATCGACGTCCGCCACGACGGCTGGATCGGCATCGGCATCGGGGCCTTCATCCCGTTCTGGCTGATCGGTGGGACCTACCTGCTGCTCTCCGACCGCATCGCGCGGGTCTGGTGGGGCAAGGGCGCCGTCGCGTGGTGGGCGAACCTTGCCGCCGCCCTCATCCTGATCGCCCCGTCGGCCTCAACGAGCTACTGGCACCAGCGCGAGCTGCTGCTGGCGACGCACTCGTCGGTCTGGATCGCGACGCTGCTGCCGCTGCCGGTCGACGGCCTCGTGATGCGCGCCGCGCTCACCCTCTTCCGCCACGCCCACGCCACGGTCGCCAGCAGCACCAGCCGTCGCCAGGACGACGGTCCAACGCCGGCAGGGGCTGGCGGCCCGAACTCCAACGGAGACACGGAGCCCGTTGCACCCGTCGGCGAGCTGCACGACGCGCCGACCGACGACCCGGGCCTGCCCTCGATCGACGGAGTGCCCGACGAGGTGGTGGTGCGCGCGGCGCTACTGCTCGACGCCGAGCCTCGGGCCGGCCGACCGCGATTGATCGAGCACCTCGGCGTCACCGACCACGTCGCGAAGAAGCTGCTGCGCGTGCTCCGCCCTATCCGGGTGGTCCACAGTGAGGGGGCGTCGGCGTCATGAAGACCTCGATGTGGCACGGCGACGTGAAGGTCACCGCGAAGTCGGGCGGCGGAGGGCCCGGCCTGCTGCGCATCGTCATCGCGCTGGTGGTGCTCCTCGTAGCCGGGTCAGCGGGCTACCGGGTGCTCTCGTCGGCGCTGCTCGGCGTGCAGGAGTCCGTGCACGAGGCCAACGTCATCGCTGCCTGGCTGGTCGGTGGCAGTTTCGGGCTCGCGCTGGTCATCGCGGCGACCGCGTTCCTGCTCTACCAGCGCCGGGAGGCCCGCCAGGCGCCCGTCGCCCGAGCGATCACCGAGCAGGTGGATGCTCAGCTCGCGGCGCGCCAGCAGTCCAGGGCGGTGGCGGCTCATCAGCCCGTCCGCGCCGTCGCGGCCCGGCCCGCGATCCCGCTGCCGCCGGCTGTCGGCGCGCGATGGGACCGGCGACCGGTCGACCTCGACGCCCTCGAGCGAGGTGAGCGTCGTGGGTGACGTCATCGACGGCGCGTTCTTCGCCGCGCGCCTGCTCTCCGGGCGGCCGACGCTCGACGAGAAGACCGACGCCCGCTGGTCGAAGCCCGGCACCCAGACCGTGAACGGGCACCGCCGCGCCAGCCGGTGGAGCTTCTACAGCTTCCGGCGCCGCGCGTCGGTCGTGTGGCTGGTGCTGCTGGCGACCGTGCTGGCGATCGGTGGCGGCGTGCTGGCGCCCGACAGCACGGCCGTGGTCGCGCGGGAGCTGCTCTGGTTCGTTGTCCTGCCCAGCGCGGTGTGGGGCTGGTGGGAGTGGTCGCGCCGCTACACGTGGCGGAAAGACGTCCTGCGCCCCCTCGGTGAGGCGCTGGCGGCGCGGCTCAACGACGCCCGCTACCAGCTCGACCCGCGGACCTGGCTGCACGTCCCGGTCGACACCCAGGACCGCCCGACCCGGGTTTACCTGCCGGTCGGCTACGACCCGACACCAGCGCAGGAGAAGAGCCTGGTGGCGCTGGTCGCGCGTCGTGTCGGGCTGGTGGCGCCGTCGTGGGCGTACGAGCTGCGGGGCGAGGCGCCCTACCTCGAGCTCACCCCCGCCCCGGTCCCCCGCGAAGCGGTGCTGGCCGGCGACGTCGACGTCCGCGCAGCCCTCGACAACCGCGCCGAGGGGCACCTGCTACTCGGCCTCGGGCCCCGCGACACCCCGATCTGGGTCGACCTCGAGGCCGAGAGCCCCCACATCGGCCTGTCGATGGCCACCGGCGCCGGGAAGTCCGTGGCGACCAAGGCGCTGATGATGCAGGTGCTACACGACGGCGGCATCGTGCTCGTCCTCGACCGCAAGATCGAGTCCCAGCTGTGGGCGCTCGAACACCCCGGCGTGCGGTACGCCTGCTCCGCGGAGGACATCTACCAGGCGCTGATGGACGCCTCCGGTGAGATCAACCGCCGCTTCGAGCTCGTCCGCGAGCGCCGGTTCGCCGGCGAAACCCTCGACCGCGCCGAGATCGGCCCCCGGCTGCTCGTCGTCGCCGAGGAGATCAACACGCTGGAGATCGACCTACGCATCTGGTGGCGCTCGATCCGGCTCAGCTCCGACCCGGCCATGTGTCCTGCGCTGCCGGTACTCGGCCGGCTGCTGGCCATGGGGCGCGCCGGACGGTGCCACCTCGACGTCGTCGCGCAGCTGCTCACCTGCCAGGCCATCGGCGGGCCGGCCGCCCGGGAGAACTTGTCCACCCGCGTGCTCGGCCGGGCCACCACCAGGGCGTGGAACATGCTCGCCCCCGAGTGCAAGACCGGGGGCAGGTTCCCGAAGTCGTCGCGGCACCGCGGCCGGGTGCACGTGGTCATCGGCGACGAAGCCACCCCGTGCCAGGTCCTCTTCGCCAGCGACGAGGACGCCATGGCCTACGCCCGCGAGGGCACCGTCACGGAGTTCCCGGCCATGAGGGAGGTAGCCGACGGGGCCGGTTCACCTGGGGAAACGGTCGCCGATGAGGTACCTCACCTGTCTCTGGTGCCGGCGACCGAACCTGAGGACGAGATCGCGACGTCGACCTTGGCCGACTGGGTCAGTGTCGACGGCGAGGTCGACCGAAACCGGCTCAAGTCGCTGCGCAACCTGCGCGACCGCGACGAGCGGTTCCCCGAGCCAGTCGTGTCCGGACCCGGTATCCCGAGCCGCTACCGGGTGTCGGACCTCGAGGCGTTCGACGAGCTCCGCGCTGTCGGTGTCGGGGGTGATGCGTCGTGATGAAGGCAGGCCACCGCGCCGTCGCTACGCCGCTCGGACTGACCTACTCCTGGGTCGCCTACGAGGTCGGCGGGGTCAACCCGATCGTCGCCGCGCCGCTGGCCTTCATGGTCGTGTGGACCTGTCACTGGCCGGACTACGACCACCCGAACTACAAGGGCCGGATGCTGCCCCACGCGGCCGCGGTACGGGCTTCGGCGTGGATCGGCTACAAGTTCCGCACCGCGAAGGATCGCCAGCGCGAGGACTTCCACCGCGGGCCGAGCCACTGCGTCGAGTGGTGCGTCCTGCTCGGGCTGCTGTTCTTCTGGGCGCTCTGGCGCGTCGGGGTCCCGATCGAGGCCGCCGGGTGGTTCTCCGGGGCCATCACCGTCGGCGCCGCCTCGCACATCGCCGGTGACGTCCCCACGCCGTCGGGCGCGCCGGTCTCGGCGATCTACAACTACTTCCGCCACGGCGAGGTCTGGAAGCGGCACAGCCTCGGGTGGTTCGCAACCGACTCGGCCGGTGAGCGGTTCGCCGCGATCCCCGTGGCCTACGGCCTCGCGCTGCTCGAGGGCCTGGCCATGCTCGGGATGCTCGGCCCGATCTGGGACGTGCTCTCCGGCGGCATCGACCGACGCATCCCGCTGGCCGGCCTCGTGCTCGTGCTTGTCGCGGGCCTGGTGTGGCTGCTGCGCCCGCTGGTCGAGACCGCCCGGCAGAACGTGCGGCGGCGAACCGCGGCCGGGTGGTCGTGATGGCCCCGAAGCTCGGAACGATGTCGTACTACCTCGGCCAGCTCGACTTCTCAGAGTATGACTCGAAGAAGGAGATCAACACGGCCGCGCGCAAGCTGCGCGCCGAGGACAAGCGGCGGATCGACATCATCCGCGCCGACGAGAAGGCCTTCGAGAACCGCCAGCTCTCGATCGGCGAGAAGCGCGCGCTGGTCAAGCAGGGCACGCACCGGTGGTGCCACAAGTGCCGCAAGCGCGGCTACGTCATCGGGCACGACGGCGTCATGCTCAAGTGCGCGCCATGCGCCGGCGACGGGCTGATCAAGAACACGAAGCGGCGCGGCCGGCCGGCGGCGACCCGCGGCCCGCGGCCGATCCGGCGTGCACGTGGAAGTGGTCGGCGTCGCGGTGGCCGCACTTGGTCGCGCCCTCGCCCGCGGCGCCGCCTCTCGCGGCGGGTGGCGGCCAACGCTGCGGCCGCTGGTGCGCTCTGGGCCGGGCTCGGCGAC